>JAKCOX010000105.1:749471-762366 GCA_022605575.1 Laterallus jamaicensis coturniculus
ACCTGCCTACAGGAGCCCTGCCCACCCTATACCTGCCTCCAGGAGCCCTGCCCACCCAATACCTGCCTGCAGGAGCCCTGCCCACCCAAGCCCCCCTGCCACCCCTCTGCCCAGCACCCTGGGGCATTCCTAGATGTGCAGTTCCCAGTCAGTGACAGACAGAGGAGGGCTGCAGCGAGAGAACGAGAAATCACCCAGAAAACCCCTCCAAACTGCAAGCAAAGCACTGACACAGTTTGACTGCAGGTATTTCCATCAGTGGCTGCTGTGCCATCAGACGAGGGGTGCTGTGGCTCCATCTAGAGATCCCAAGGAGCAGTAGCAGTTTTCTGTGCTGTCCCAGCTCCCCAAGCGGTTTGTGGCTGCTGCTCTTTTGCAGCCACCACCTGGGCTGTGCTCAGTGCTCCAGAGGACAAGAAGCAACCCCTGGCAGCCTCCCTTGGAGTCCGCCCTGGCAGTCCAGAGAGCTTTTGGCCGGGTGCAGGGGCTTCTCCTGACCCTCTGGATATGTATTTTGGCCCAGTCCAGCTTAGAGGGGCAGTGACTCAAGCTGTCATCATTCCCCTCCCAAGCACAGTGAGAATCAAACCCCAATCTAAAGCCCTCAGGAGGTGAGTGTACAGTTCTGCACTCCTCTCACACTTGTCCTTCTGCCCAGAAAGAAGATGGAGCTGGATCCATAAACCAGGGAAAAGACTTTCTGTCTTTGATTTCTTCAGCAGATCAGATGTGAGGGTTTGAGTGGACAAACATGAGAATGACACTGACATTGGTGGCAATAGCTGCTTCCACAGCAAGGAACAACTGTGACTGCCCCCAGCACTTCATTACATATTAGACACTTCATTACATATTAGAACTCCTTGGGAATGGGGTTCTCTGAGAGGGAGGAGGGCTCCTTGGCTGGGAAGGGTGTTTTTTCTCTCTTTCCTCAGGCAGAAGCTTCCCTGGAGGGGGTGGGGAAAGAGGAAGAAAAAAGGGAAAGATGAGTTACTGAAAAAATGTCCATTTCCCAATTCTGTGACAAAACAACATCACCTGAAATAGAGTATGGGGTTTCAAGGTCCGATTTTCAGGCCATTTTCACCACTGACCAAGTGATCATGGGGACACCATTCATTGCAATACCATTTTAGTTTATCCCTAGTCAGGGGAATCACTCCAGGGGTTTCTTCCCTGCATATTCAATACAGCGTGTAGAAACAGACCCACGCTGCTGCTGGATCTCTCTCTGATAGGGCTTAGGCAGAGCTTAAGCAAAGCAGAACTCACACTGCCTCCTGAAAAGCCTTGCTTTCCCCCCATTTCTGTCCCTGTGAAGTGGAAAACTCGACTTTATCGATCCAACACCTTTCCCTGGGGCAAGCCTGGAGGTTTCTGTGATCACAGGGCCATTTCAGTTCTGATCACAGCCCAAGTTTCCCATCAGATACAAGGCTCAGGAGGATGAGCTCATCTTGTGCATTTCCTTGAAACAGCAGGATTTTGCAGCCATGGAATTTGGTAGCAGGTACCCCAGGAGTAACTTCCTCACTGCTCTTGATACCCAGACTGAGGTGTTCCGTCCTAGGAGTAACAAGTAAGGTGATTTGGGTGGAGAGGTGAATGCAGTCAACATGTGCATGTGCCCCTTTCTTGGGATTACCACATTTAGGGGTGTCAGCTTTGACAGCCAAGAGAACCAGCTCCTCCGGGCTGCTCTGCAGCCACCATCACCTCATCTGTCAGGCGGGTCTCAGCCTCACTCGTCAGTCACTGTCTCCTCCCTGCAGCACGCTCTCCGGCACAGGGGATGTTCCAAAGATCAAACCAGAGTTCAGGAATTGGGGCAGTTGCCCATCAGTGCTGGTTTTCATCTCCCCCACAGCGCTCTGCCCAGACCCTGGCCCCCAGTTTGTGATTCCTCCCTCCCTGCCTGCAGCCCACCAGGAAATGTCTCTTTCCTTCTCTGTCTCTGCTGCCTGGTCTTCTTCTTTCCCTGCTCCCCTCTGCCCCAGAGACACTGCCTGATGTTGTCTCTCCCTGACTGCCTGTCTGTCCCTCCTGGTCCCTGTCTGCCTGTCCTGCAGCCTGTTGCTCTGTTCCCCTCTCTCCACACATCTCTCTGCCGCTCCCTGCGGCTTTTTCCCACCCACTGCCCCTCTGTCCCACTGCTGTCCTACTGTCCCTCTACTGTCCCTCTGTCCCTCTGCTGTCCCTCTGCTGTCCCTCTGTCCCTCTGCTGCCCCTCTGTCCCTCTCCTGCCCTTTTGTCCCTCTGCTGTCCCTCTGTCCCTCTGTCCCACTGCTGTCCTACTGTCCCTCTACTGTCCCTCTGTCCCTCTGCTGTCCCTCTGCGGTCCATCTGTCCCTCTGCTGTCCTTCTGTCCCTCTGCTGCCCCTCTGTCCCTCTGTCCCTCTACTGTCCCTCTGTCCCTCTGCTGTCCCTCTCTCCCTCTGCTGTCCCTCTGCGGTCCCTCTGTCCCTCTGCTGTCCTTCTGTCCCTCTGCTGCCCCTCTGTCCCTCTGTCCCTCTACTGTGTCTCTGTCCCTCTGCTGTCCCTCTGTCCATCTGTCCCTCTGCTGCCCCTCTGCCCCTCTGTCCCTCTGCTGTCCCTCTGTCCCTCTGCTGCCCCTCTGTCCCTCTACTGTCCCTCTGTCCCTCTGCTGTCCCTCTGTCCCTCTGGGGCCAGGGCAGCCCCGGGGAGGCAGCCATGGGCCCTGCGGGGGCAGGGCCGGCCCAGGCACAGTGTCCCGCAGGGGCATTGTGGGAGCTGTAGTCCAGGGGGTGCCGGGCAGCCATGGCGGTTCCCGGGGCATGATGGGAGCTGTAGGCCCGAGGCCTAGAGCTGCCTGTCGGCCATGGGGGTCTGGACAGGCCCAGCCTCTGCTCCAGCTGCGGCCAAGCTGAGGTGAGGGCCGGGGTCCTCGTGAGGCACAGGGGGCTTCTCCTCCCTGCTGGCTGCCCAGGGCTGGCACAGGGGGGGAGCTCCCTGCATGGGCAAGACCCAGGCAGCCGGGAGAGATTCCTGTGGGGAGCTGCCTGACAGCTCCAGACTGCTGCCGGGCAGGGCAGAGCTGAACTCTTCTCCTGCCAGGCTCAGGCCAGGGCTTTCAGGCCCAGACAGCCGGCTTGGGGCTGGCAGGCAGCAGCCAGCGCTTCCCTGCAGCCCTTGGCATAGTGGGACACAGTGGGGGGCTGGGTACTGGGGATTCGGGGAGGCTGGTTACTGGGGACAGTGGTAGGCTGGTTACCGGGGATACTGGGAGTCTGGTTACTGGGGACACTGGTGGGTTTGTTACTGGGGATAATAGTGGGCTGGTTACTGGGTATACTCGGTCACTGGTTACTGGGGACACTGGTGGGCTGGTTAGTGGGAATACTGGGGGGCTGGTTACTGACGACGGTGGTGGGCTGGTTACTGGGGATAGTGGGAGACTGCTTAAGGGACAAAGTGGGGGACTGTTTACTGGGGATTCGGGAAGGCTGGTTACTGGGGACACTGGTGGGCTGTTTACTGGGGACACTTGTGGGCTGGTTACTGGATATACTGGGTCGCTGGTTACTCGGGATACTGATGGGCTGGTTAGTGAGGATTCTGGTGGTCTGTTTACTGGGGATACTGGGGCGCTGGTTAGTGGGGATACTGGGAGACCTATACAACGGTGATACTGTGGCGCTGATTACTGGCAACAGTGGTGGGCTGGTTTCTGGGGATACTTGTGGGCTAGTTACTAGGGACACTGGGGTGCTGGGTACTGAGATACTGGCTGGAGAGCGACTGTGACACTATGGGGCTGGTTAGTGTGGATACTTGTGGGTATGTTACTGGTTAAACTGGCTGTTTACTGGGGATACAGGGGGGCTGGTTAAAGGGGATACTGGTCATCTGGTTACTGGGGTATTGGGGGGCTGGTAATTGGGGATGCTGGTGGACTGTTTCATAGGGATACTGGGGAGCTGGTTACTGGGGATACTGGAGCGCTGGTTACCGGGGACACAGGGAGGCTGTTTGCTGGGGATACTGGGGCGCCGCTTACTGGGAATAATGGGTGCTGGTCACTGGAGATAGTATGAGACTGGTTAATCGGGATTCTGGGTTTTTGGTTCCTGGGGACTCTGGTGGGCTGGTTACTGGTGATAATGGGGGTCTGGTTACATAGGACACTGGTGGGCTGGTTACTGGGGACACTGAGGCGCTGGAGACTGTGGATACTGGTTGGTTGATTACTGGGTATACTGGGGCGCTGGTTACTGGGGAAACCTTTGGGCTGGTTACTGGGGATACTGCGGAGCTGGTTACTGGGGATACTGCGGGGCTGGTTACTGGGGACACTAGGGGTTGGGTTGCTGGGATACTGGGGGCCTTTTTTTAAGGGATACTGGTGGGCTTGTTACTGTAAAAATGGTGGACTGGTTACTTGGGACACTGGGAAGATGGTTACTGGGATTACTGGTGTGCTGGTTATAGGAAACACTGGTAGGATTGTTACTTAGTATATTGGTGGTTACCAGGGATAGTGGTGGGCTGGTTACTGGTTATATTGGGAGACTGGTTACCGGGAATACCGGTGGGCTGGTTACTAGGATCACTGGTGGGCTATTTACTGGGGATACTGGTGGGCTGGTGACTGTGGATACTGGGGAGCTGGTTCCTATGGATACTGCGGTGCTGGTTACTGTGTGCTCTGGGAAAATGGAAGTTTTAAACAGTTCCAGTTCACCCCAGTCTCAGTGTCCTGACTCTTAAAATCGTGCTTTTGGGTGACATGTGAATTGCCATGGCTTTGGTGAGAAATGCCTCGGTCCCAAACAGGATGAGAACCAAATGGAACAATTTATTAAACAAATGCAGGGGTGGGATGGGCACATTGCACACTCTGACCCCTCTCCAACAGCCCCACATCTTCCTTGTATTGGGGCGCCAGCTCTGGACACAGGATCCAGCTGGGGCCTCAGGAGGGCAGAGCAGAGAGGGACAATCCCCTCCCTGTCCCTGCTGCCACCCCTCTGCTGATGGAGCCCAGGATCCCATCACCCTTCCCAGCTGCCAGAGCCACTGCTGCTCATGGGGAGTTTCTCACCCCCCATGACACCCAGGTCCTTCTCACAGGGCTGCTCCCCAGGAGCTCTTCTCCCAGGCTGTATCTGTGTCTGGGATTCCTGCGGCCCCAGTGCCACCCCTGACCCTTGGCAGTGTTGAACCTCATCAGGTTCCCCCGGGCCCATCTTTCCAGCCAGTACCCAGCCCCCTCTGTGCCTCTGTGGCTCTGCAGCCTGGCCTGGGGCAGCCACACAGCTGGGCAGGAGTTGGGCTTGTGGCTGCTGAGCCCCAGAGAACCAGGGGGCTGGTTAATGGGGACACTGGGAGGCCGGTTACTAGAGATAATGTGGGTCTGGTTACTGGGGACGTTGGGTGGCCAGTTGCTTGGCATACTGGGGCGCTTGTTACTGGGGATAATGGTGGGCTGTTTACTGGGGAATCTGGGGGGCTAGTTACTGGGGACACTGGTAAGCTGGTTACTGGGAACACGGGTGGGTTGGTTACTGGGAATACTGGGGACCGATTGGTGATACTGGGGGGCAGTTTACTGGGGTTATTGGAGTGCTGGTTACAGGGATACCAGGGGGCAGGTTACTGGGGATACTGTGGCACTGGTTCCTGGGGAGACTGGTTGGGTGGTTACTGCGGACGTTGCCAGGCTGATTACTGGGGATGCTGGTGGTCTGGTTACTGGGCAGACTGGGGCACTGGTTACTGGGGACACTGCTGGGCTGGTTACTGGGGATACTCGTGGGCTGTTTTCTGGAGTCTCCCCAACCTCTCTGGGCAGCCTGTCCCAGGGCTCTTTCGCCCTCACAGTGAAAGAGTTTCTCCTTATGCTCACATGGAACTTCCTCTGCTCCAGCTTGCACCCGCTGCCCCTTGTCCTATCACTGACCATCACTGAGAAGATCCTGGCACCTTGCTCCCCACTCTCACCATTTACATATTTCTAAACATGAAGAAGGTCACCCCTCAGTCTCCTCTTCTCCAAGCTAGAGAGGCCCAGCGCCCTCAGTTCAGAGGGACTGGCCAGAATTTTCCCTCTGCAAAAAGAGGACCAACTGAGAGAAAATTGGGACAGGCTCCTGGAACGGCTGTATGATAAATGTGGCCATACTGGATCCAAGGATTTACACAAGGAGGCACATAGTATCCCAGATTAGTCTGGGTTGGAACGGACCACAAGGAGCAGAGAGCTCAAACCCCCCTTCCACAGGCAGGGCCACCAACCTCCAGGCCTGGAGCTACACAAGGTTTCAAAAGGCCCCATCCAACCTGGCCTTGAACACCCCCAGGGATGGGGCACTTACCCCCTCTCTGGGCAGCCAATCGCATCCCAATCCCCATCTGAATCCCACTCCCCATCCCAATCTCGATCCCAACGCCAATCTCCATCCCAATCCCATCCTCATCTCAATCTCCATCCCAATCTCCATCCCTATCCCAATCTCCTTCCGCAATCCCATCCCAGTCTCCATCCCCATCCCAATCTCCATCCCCATCCCCATCACCAATCCCAACCTAATCCCAATCACAGAATCCCAGCCTGGTCTGGCTTGGACGGGACCCCAAGGATCACAGAGCTCCAACCCCCTGCCACAGGCAGGGACACCAACCTCAGGCCTGGAGCTACACAAGGTTGCCCAGGGCCCCATCCAACCTGACCTTGAACACCCACAGGGATGGGGCTCACACCCCCTCACTGGGCAGCCTGTTCCAGCCCCTTACCAGTCTCTCTGTAAAAAACTTCCACCTAATATCCAATCTAAACCTTCCTTTCTTTTAGCTTTAATCCATCCCCCTTGTCCTGCCATTGACTATCCTTTTAAAGAGGTGAATCCCTTCCTGTTTATAATCTCCCTTCAGGGACTGGCAGGCTGCAATGAGGTCCCCCCACAGGCTTCTCTTCTGCAGGCTGAACCAGCCCAGCTCCCTCAGCCTCTCTTTGTAGGGCAGCTGTTCCAGCACTCTGATCATCTTTGTGGCTCCTCTGACCCCTCTCCAAGTGTTACACATATTTCTTGTATTGGGGTCCCCAGCTCTGGACACAGGACTCCAGGTGGGGCCTCAGGAGGGAACTCATCCTCAGGAACTGGCTAACAGGGAGGAGATGAATAGCAAAGTTCCCATTTTTCAGGAGGAAATGATGAGCAACCTGCTTGGCCAGTTAGAAAATACAGGCTGGGCCCTGACAAATTGGTTTAGCTTTCTTCCAAAGCCCAGGTCACTTCAGTCAGACCAGGGCAGTCATTGCACTGCTGCCCAGGGGCAGGAGTGGGCCAAGGAAGGAGGAGTCAGGTGAGTATTTCACCCCCCCATACTGCCCCCCAGCTCATGGGCTAGTGGGGAGAACTAATGGGCTTTGGAAAGGGTTTTTAAAAGCTCACAAGCTGCACAGGGCAGAACGGCTCTGGGATGCAGTTCCCCGAGTCATGATTGCTGGGGAAGAAACGGATATCCTGACTAAATGCCATTTGTCCCAAACCCCAGCTTTATTCCCCAAACCCCACATTCCTAGCACCCCAGAAAAGCCAGTTGTCTCTCCTGGTCAGCCAGTCTTGGTAGAAATGCCCATCACTGGGACCATCCCCCTCATACTGGCTGGGCCCCTCAACAGATACGCTTGGGAAGCAAAAGATGCCCATGGGAAGGAACACAAGGCAATACAAAGGGGATTATTCCATCCTTCTAATTACAATCTAATTCTGGTGCCTTAACATGAACCAAGCCTATTTTTTTTCTTTTCTTTTCCAGATGGAATCTCTGACACCTGCTTGAAGGAATATATGAAGCTGTTAATTGTCTGTGTAGTTTTGTTAATAACTGCTGTGTTAAGATTCATAGGATGTATAGCAGACTATGGCTCCTGAGTGACCTAAGTGACATAACCATTGATAAAGACTCCTTCTATCAGAATGTGGAAACAAACCCATGGAAAAGCCCAGTTCCAGAAAAGGGGGAATATCGTCTTAATCAGAACGGTAACAGTGGAGGTTTTGTGGGTCGTAGTGTGTGTGATTGGATCTTCAGATTTGGCAATCCTTGTATCTACCCTGGGTGCTGATCCATTGATTGTTCAACTGTCCTGGTTCTGGCCAGGCCAGGGATAACCTCCCCAATCAGCCATGGCTGGTGAGCCGAGTTAGCCCAGGCGGTTTTCCACACCACAAAAGTTTGGGGAAGGGGTGCCTGGTTGTTTCCAGGACAGTCTGAGTGTTGTTGGATTGTGTGGTTGTCAGTCTGTCCTGGCTGTTGGGAAGCATTCTGTAACTGTCAGAATTACAATTGTGTGTTAGCACTGTGTGTGAGTGTAACTAACCATTGCTGCTCTGCATTCAGGGTGATTTTTGGATGTCCTAATCTCAATCTCAATCTCAATCCATGGGTGCCAGAGAGAGATATGCCCCTGCATCCTGTGGAGAAGACCGTTGTGGAGCAAGCGTCCCCTCAAAGCCCATGGATGAGGATGCAGAGCAGAGACATCTACAACCTGTTAAGAGATTGATCCACGCCTCAGCAGGTTTGCCAGGGGACTTGTGACTTTGTGGGGGAGCAGACCAGAGCAGTCTGAGCCTGAGTGTCAGCACCACATTGAAGGGGATCCTGCTAGGAGGCCTGTGGTGAAGAGGCGTGTTGCCTGTAAGATGGATTGTGAGGCCAGGGCATTGTGTCACTAGGATCCACTGTAAATCCAGGAGCACTGTGTCTCTAGAATGCACTGTGGGGCCAGGAGCATTGTGAGGCCAGGAGCGTTGTGAGGCCAGGAGCATTGTGAGGCCAGTAGCATTGTGAGGCCAGCAGTATTATGATGCCAGGAGCGTTGTGAGGCCAGCAGCATTGTGAGGCCAGGAGCATTGTGTCTCAGAGATGCATTGCAGAGGCCAGGAGCATGGTCTGGCCAGGAGCATTGTGTCTAAGATGCATTGTGATGCCAGGAGCATTATCTCTAAGATGAATTGTGAGGCCTGGAGCATTGTGAGGCCAGGAACATTGTGTCTCCAGGATGCAGTGTGAGGCCAGGAGCATTGGGTCTCTAAGATGCCTTGTGAGGCCAGGAGCATTGTGTCTCTAAGATGCATTGTGATGCTAGGAGCATTGTGTCTAAGATGCATTGTGAGGCCAGGACAATTGTGAAGCCAGGGCATTGTGAGGACAGGACATTGTGTCTCTACAAAGAATTGTGAGGCCCTGGCATAGTTAGGTCAAGGCATTGTGAGGCCAGGGCATTGTAACTCTAAGGAGCATTGTGAATCCTTGGCATTGTTAGGCCAGGGCATTATGAGGCCAGGGCATTGGGTCTCTAAGGGCATTGTCAGTCCAGCGTATGTTATCTCTAAGGGGCATTGTGAGGCCAGGGCATTTTGTTTCTAAGGAGCATTGTGAGGCCAGGGCATTGTGTCTTTCAGCAGCATTGTGAGACCAGGGCATTGTGAGGCCAGGGCATTATGAGAATAGGGCATTGTTTCTCTAAGGAGCATTGTGAGGCCCTGGTATTAGGTCTCTAAGGGGCATTGTGAGGCCAGGGCAATGTGTCTCTGAGGTGGATTGAGTGGCCTGGGCAATGTGTCTCTAGGGAGGATTCTAAAGCCAGGGCATTGTGTCTCTAAGGAGCATTGTGAGGCCAGGGCATTCCGCCTTTAAGGAGCATTGTGAGGCCAGGGCATTGTGTCCCTAAGGATTATTGTGAGGCCAGGGCATTGTGTCTCTAAGGAGCATTGAGAGGCCGGGACATTGTGTCCCTATAAAGCATTGTGAGGTCAGAGCATTGTGTCTCCAAGTGGCATTATGAGGCCAGAGCATTATGAGGCCAGGGCATTGTTTCTCTGGAGGAGCATTGTGAGGCCAGGGCATTGTGTCTCTCAGGGACATTGTGAGACAAGAGCATTGTTTCTTTATGGAGAATTCTGAGGCTAAGGCATTGTGAGGCCAAGTTATTGTGAGGCCCGGGCATTGCGTCTCTAAGGGGCGTTGTGATGCCAGGGTATATTGAGTCCAGGGCCTTTTGTTTCTAAGGGATATTGTGAGGTAAGGGTATTGTGTCTGTAAGGAGCATTGTGAGGCCAGGGCATTGTGCGACCAGTGCATTATGAGGCCAGGGCATTGTGTCTCTAAGGAGCAATGTGAGGCCAGGGCACTGTGTCTCTAAGGGGTATGGTTATAGCTGGGGTATTGTGTCTCTAAAGAGCATTCTAAGGCCAGGGGATTTTGTGGCAAGGGCATTATGAAGCCAGGGCATTGTGTCTCTAAGGAGCATTGGGAGGCCAGGGCATTGTGTCTCTAAGGGTTATTATGAGTCCAGGGCAATGAGTCTCTAACGAGCATTGTTAGTCCAGGGCATTGTGTCTGTAAGGTGCATTGTGAGGCCAGGGCATTGTAAGGCCAGGGAATTGTGTCTCTAAGAAGAATTGTGAGGCAAGGGCATTGTTTATCAAATGGGCACTGTGAGGCCTGGGTATTGTGAGGCCAAGTCATTGTGTCTCTAAGAAGCATTGTGAGGACAGGGCATTGCGATGCCAGGACATTATGTCTCTAAGGAATTTTGTGAGGCCAGGACATTGTGTCTTTAAGGAGCATTGTAAGGCCAGGGCATTGTGATGCTAGGGTATTGTGTCCCTAAGGAGTATTGTGAGGCCAGGGTATTGTGTCTCAGAGGGGCATTGTGATGCCAGGGCATAGTGTCCCTATGGAGCATTGTGAGGCCAGGATATTGTGTCTCTAAGGGGCATTGTGAAGCCAGGGCATTGTGTCTCTAAAAGCATTCTGAGGCCAGTGCATTGTGATGCCAAGGCATTGTTAGGCCAGGGCCTTGTGTCTCTAATGAGCATTGTGAGGCCCGGGCATTGAGTCTCTAAGGGGCATTGTTGTGCCAGGGCTTTGGCTCTTTAAGGGGCATTATGAGGCCACGACATTGTGTCTTTAAGAGGAGTTTTGATGACATGGCATTTTGTTTCCAGTGCATTTTGTCTCTAAGGGGTATTGTGAGGGGAGGGTATTGTGTCTCTAAGGTGCATTGTTAGGCCAGGGCATTGTTTCTCTAAGGGGCATTTTGAGTCCAAGGCAATGTGTCTCTAAGGCGCATTCTGAGGCCATGGCATTGTGAGGCCAGGGCATTGTGTCACTAAGGGGTATTGTGAGGCCAGGGCAATGTGTGTCTACGGAGCATTGTTAGGCCAGGGCATTGTGTCTCCAAGGAGCATTGTGATGCCAGGGCTTTGTGTCCCTAAAGGGCATTTTGAGTCCGGGGCCTTTTTTCTCTAAGGGATATTGTGAGGCCAAGGCATTTTGGCTCTAAGGAGCATATTGAGGGCAGAGCATTGTGAGGCCAGGTCATTGTAACACCTGGGCATTGTGTCTCTAATCTCCCCAAAAATCAAATTTCTCAAAATTCCCAAATTCACCCGAAAAAATCACATTTCTAAAAATTCCCCAAATTCTACCAAAAATCACATTTCTCAAAATTCCTCAAATTATCCCCAAAAATCAAATTTTACAAAATCTCCAAATTCTCCTGAAAAAATCAAATTTCTAAGAATTCCCCAAATTCTCCCAAATAATCACATTTCATAAATTTCCTAAATTCTCCTAAAAAATCACATTTCTCAAAATTCCCCAAATTCATCCGAAAAAACCAAATTTCTTAAAATTTCCACAAATTCTCCCCAAAAATCACATTTCTCAAAATTCTACATATTCTCTTGAAAAAATCACATTTCACAAAGTACCCCAAAATCTCCCAAAAATCAAATTACTCAAAATTCACCAAATTCTCCCCAAAAATAGCATTTCTCAAAATTCCCAAAATTCTCAAAAAAAAATCAAATTTCTCAAAATTCCCAAAATTCTCCCCAAAAATCAAATTTCTCAAAATACCCCAAATTCCCCCAAAAATCACATTTCTCAAAATTCCCCAAAGTCTCCCCAGAAATCACATTTCTTCAAGTTCCCCATGTTCTCTCCCAAAAATAACATTTCTAAAAATTCCAAAAATTCTCCTGAAAAAATCAAATTTCTCAAAATTCCCCAAATTCTCAAAAAAATCACATTTCACAAATTACCCAAATTCTTACCAAATTTCTCAAAATTCTCCAAATACTCCAAAAAAACAAATTACTCAAAATTCCCCAAATTTTCCCCAAAAATCAATTTCTAAAAATTCCCAAAAACCTCCCCAAAAATCACATTTCTCAAAATTCCCCAATTTCTCCCCAAAAATAAAATTTCTCAAAATCACCCAATTTCCCTGAAAATTCACATTTCTAAAAATTATGAAAATTCACCCCAAAAATCAAATTTCACAAAATTTGCTAAATTTACCCCAAAAAACTCATTTCTCAAATTCCCAAAATTCTCCCGAAAAAATCACATTTCTCAAAATTCCCCCAAATACTCCCTAAAATCACATTTCTCAAAATTCCCCCAATTATCCCCAAAAATCACATTTCTCAAAAGTCCACTAATTCTCCCCCAAAAATCACATTTCTCAAAATTCTCCAAATTCCCCCCAAAAAAACACATTTCTAAGAATTCCGTAATTCTCCCCAAAAATCACATTTCTCAAATTTCCCCAAATTCTACCAAAAAATCAAATTTCTCAAAGTTCACCAAATTCTCCCCAAAAATAAAATTTCTCGAAATTCCTTAAATTCTACCCAAAAATCACATTTCTCAGAATTCCACAAATTCTCCCCAAAAATCAAATTTCTCAAAATTCTCCGAATTCTCCCCAAAAATCAAACTTCTCAAAATTCCCAAATTCTCCTGAAAAAAATTACATTTCTCAAAATTCCCCTAATTCTTACAAAAATCACATTTCTCTAAATTCCCCAAATTCTCCCCAATAATCAAATTTCTCAAAATTCCCCAAATTCTC
>JAKCOX010000105.1:764966-767466 GCA_022605575.1 Laterallus jamaicensis coturniculus
GAGGACAACCGGGGGGGCGGGGCGCGGGACGCCCCGCCGCCGCGGCGAGCCCCAGCCCGGAGACGGCCCGACGCGCGTCGTCGGACGCCGCGGGAGGGAGAGACGGCCCAACGGGGGAACGCGGCGGGAACGAGAGAGCGAGGGGGGCGGCGGCGCCGGCGGGACGGAGAGCGAGCGGAGGAAGACCTCACCGGAGGGGGCCTATCCCCGAGCCCCGCACCCGTCCGCGCCGCCCCCCCACGAGGCACACGCGCGCGCGCGCGGCAGCACGGCGGGGTACCGCCGCCGGTACCCAAACCCGCAGACAGCCGCCCGCGCGGGAGGCCACGTGTGGAGCGAGGCCCGCGCCTCGCACGCCACGCAAGCAACCCCCCTCTCTCTCTCTCTCTCTCTCGACTTGCCTTCGCGGCCTTCCCGCCGCCCCGGCGAGACGAGCTCCGGCCCAGCGGGCGGCTCCGGGAGCGGGGAGCTTCGGAGCGCTCCCCGAGTCTCCATTTAGGAGGACGAAGGCCGCGCCGAGCGAGCGGCGGGCCTGCGAGGCGCCCCAGCCGCGCCGCCGGAGCCGCCGACGCCCCCTTTACCGGCGAGCGGGCGAGGGAGCGGGCGGCCCGGGCGGCGATTGATCGCAAAGCGACGCTCAGACAGGCGTAGCCCCGGGAGGAACCCGGGGCCGCAAGTGCGTTCGAAGTGTCGATGATCAATGTGTCCTGCAATTCACATTAATTCTCGCAGCTAGCTGCGTTCTTCATCGACGCACGAGCCGAGTGATCCACCGCCAAGAGTTGTCTGGCATTTCGGAACCGCCCCGCGCGCACGGGGGGGTGGTTTCACCGGGACCGCTCCGCAGCGGAGCGGCCCCCTCTCTCTCGGAGCGACGGCCCGCCCGCCGCCCACGCGCGCGCTCCGCACGTCCACCGCGCGCCAACGGCGGAGGAAGCGACGCGGCGCGAGGGACGGGCCTCGCGCCTCGGACGACCAACACGACACACCGACACGGGAGAAGAAAACAGAGAGCACGACTCCGAACGGCGAGAGCGAGGAGAGCACGCGCTCCCCCGACAGACCCGGCGAAGAAGACGCCCGTCGCTCGCTTCGGAGGCGGCCCAGGCGCTCGGGCTCGGCCCGGCCCTCGACGCGGAGGACGCGCGGGGCACTCGCCCGGCCGCCGGCACCGGCCTGCCCGCTCCTCTCCTTTCCACGGCGCCCGACTTCGCCCCTGCGCCTCCGGCTCGCCCCGACGGCAAACCTCGGCGGCCTCCGGCCGCCTAACCCACCACGGAGGCAGGCGGCCACCACACCCTCGGAACTCCGAGCTCGCGCCGAGCAACCGCCCGCGGTCTCGCGCCGGACGGCACGCGCCGCCGAGCCTGGGGCGAAAGCGCCCGCCTCGGACCACCGCCGCCCGGCTTTCTCGCTCGACCCCTCCCCCGTTCCGCAGACGCGCGAGCCGGCAGAAGGCGCTAAGCCAGGGGACGGCTCCCGCTCTCCCCGCTTCCGCGCAGAGAACGGAGGAGGGACGACCCCGGCCGCGCGCGACCACCCGGCCCGGCGCTGGCGAGGAAAGGCGGCGGAGAAGGGGCGGGCGGGGCCCGCGGACGGGCGGACGCCGACAGCGGCGCGCGCCCTCCGGCCGACCGACAAAGACGAGAGCGGTGCCGCCGCCGTTCGGCCGGGGCGCCGCCAGCGGCGGGCGGGCGGCGACCGGAAGACCACCGAGGGAGAGCCGGCACGCGGCTCGCCGGGGCAGGGAGCGAAGGGGGGTCCGCCCGTTCGAGAGAGACGAGCAGGCCGGGCCAACGGCCGACCGGCACCACGGCGGTCTCGCCGACGAAGATAGCCCGGGGCCGCGGAGAGGGGGGGGCAGCGGTCGCGCCCCTCGCCGGCGCGGCACGGACGCCCCACGGGACGAGCGCGGAACGGCGGCGGCCGCCTTGCCTGCGGCGGAGGGTCCTTCCGAGAAAAGCTCCCGTGTGGACCCAACCGCCGCGCGCTTCAAGCTTACCGCCTCCGCCCGGCCGCCCCGTCGGGCCGCGTCGAGCCGCCCGAGTCTTTAAACCACCCGCTCGGCACCGCGGCCTTCGACCCCCGGAGCTCGCCGAGGGAGGGCCGCAGAGGCGCGAGCGCTAGGTACCTGGCCCTGAGGTGAGGGAAACGACCTGCAAGGCCCCGCGGGGGTGCCTGCCCCGCTGCCACCCTCGGGGCAGCGTCCGCCCGCGGGGGCGCGCCCGACACCCGCCGCCACCGCCTCCGTCTTCTTTCCCGGGGCCCGAGGTTTCCCTCAGTAGCTCGGGCGCTGCGCCCGGGAGGACCGACGGGGCTCGGGCCGCCCCGCTCGAGCGGGACGAGACCCGGCGGGGCGGGGGAAACCTTCGCTACGAGCGCCGGCCCGGAACGCCCGGAGGACCCGCGCGGCACACACACCGGGGCGGGAGGCAAGGGGAAAGGGGCCCGGCTTACAACCGCCCCACCCCCCCTTCCCGCGACCCTGGAAAGCGCTCTC